>CANIUD010000138.1:0-10000 GCA_947470075.1 Closterium sp. Yama58-4
CCCCCTCTCACTTTTCCCCCCTCTCCCCCTCTCACTTTTCCCCCCTCTCCCCCTCTCACTTTTCCCCCTCTCCCCCTCTCACTTTTCCCCCCTCTCCCCCTCTCACTTTTCCCCCCTCGCCCCCTCTCACTTTTCCCCCTCTCCCCCTCTCACTTTTCCCCCCTCTCCCCCTCTCACTTTTCCCCCCTCTCCCCCCTCTCACACTTTTCCCCCCTCTCCCCCTCTCACTTTTCCCCCCTCTCCCCTCTCCTCTCCCTTTCCCCCCCTCTCCCCCTCTCCCTTTTCCCCCCTCTCCCCCTCCAACCTTCCCCCTTTCTCCCCTTCTCCCCCTCCCCCTCTTCCCCCCCAAGGCGCGCGCACCTGGTGCAGCAGCGCGCCCATCTCCTCTCTCTCGCTGTGATTCCGCGTGCGACTGCGACGGCGACGACCGCAGCGCCACGTCCTGGTGGCGCGTGACGACGCGCGCGGAGGAGAAGAAAAAAAAAAAGAACGCGCGGCGGGATTCAGCGTACGACGATGAGGGGCGGGAAGGAAGAGAGCCTTTAGTTGAGGTAAAAAACGAGGAGGAGACGGGAAGATCTAAGAGAGGAAGTGGGAAGAGACGCGAGAGGAACGAGGCGAAGCGAGATGCTGTTTGTCAAAGGCGCCTTCGAAACGAAGAGAGGAGAGGGAGAGAGGTAGAGAGACAGAGATATAGACGCACATAGATGCCGTGCGACTGCGACTTTTGAGACGTCTCAAAGTCTTCTGAGACGTCTCAAGAGGGAGGGGAGAGAGTAGAGAGACAGAGAGATAGACGCACATAGATGCCGTGCGACTGCGCAAGGATTCGATAATGGCCGAGCGGAACGACGCGCGCAACTCGTCCGTGCTGGACACTCTTCCACCCGCGCATCTAACGGCAACCTCCCGCGAATCCCGCGCATCCCGCGCATCCCGCGTGTCCGCACGGACCCCCCGCTCCTGCATCCCCTCCACCTCCTGCGCGGCTCCGCCCGGTTCCCCTGGTTCCGCAGTACCAGTCGCCCTGTCAACATGCCGACCCCCCTCATCTGCGCCCCCTCCTTCCCCCATCGCCCTCCTCTCCGTCGAGAGTGTTACAACGAGATTCGAAAGCCCGTAACAGTATTGTAAGTCCTGATTCAAGCGCTGTCGTCGTCGCTGTCGGCGGCGTCGTCGTCGTTCGTCGTCGTCGCACGTCTTGCTCCCACTCGCAGTCGCACGGCGACAACGGCGTCAGATCTGAGACTGCTGACTCTTAACGTTCACTCCGACGTGGACTCACCCCCGAACCGTGGCCACGCGCGCTCGCGATCTGCGAAGAAGAGCGAAGTGGCTGTAACATGTAGATGGCCGCAGCGAGTGGTGTGCGGCGACAAATCTGTCCATGAGTAACATCAAATTTCGTCAATGGTCCAGGTGCGAACAGTCCATTCAAGATGTTAAAGCCCGAGTATCACATGGCTGATTTCATATTCAAGATTCTTGATATGAATTCCGCAAAACCCAGTTACCACCTGAAGTTGAGCATTCTGTCACGATAGTGATCGTGATTGGCCAGCGACACTCAAAGTCATACCGAGCGGAGGGGTCAGCTGGCAGGCAGCACTGTTCACTTGAACTGAACTTGAAAACCATCTGGTACTAGTTGCCAAGCATACTATGCATAGTTCACCCGCTATTCACGCCCAAAGAACTCCGTTTCTCCGTTTCTACCAGTGATTTATCAGTGATGAAATAGATTGCTCTGTAAAACATGTTTGACTTAGGTTGCCCCCGTCGCCTTCGCCTGCCCGCGACTCCTTCGGTGTCCTTCGCTCCTGGTACTCGCTTCCTCACCGTCGTCCACGACTTTCCGCTCGACACCCACGCTTCCGCGCGTCGCCCAGCCTTCCGCTCGTCTCTCCCTTCCATTCGCCGCCCTCCCTCCCACCCGTCGCCTCCCAATCCGCTCGTCGCCCTCCCATCCGCTCGTCGCCCTCCTTCCGCCCGTCGCCCTCCTTCCGCCGTCGCCCTCTCATCCGCGCGTCACTCTCATCCGCGCGTCACTCTCCCATCCACTCGTCGCCCTCCCTTCCGCCCGTCGCCCTCTCTTCCGCGCGTCGCCCTCCCATCCGCGCGTCGCCCTCCCTTCTGCCCGTCGCCTCCCTTCCGCCCGTCGCCCTCCCTTCTGCCCGTCGCCTCCCTTCCGCCCGTCACTCTCTCTTCCGCCCGTTGCCCTTCCTTCGTCTCGTCGCCCCCCATCACGCTCGTCCCCTCGCAAACCCCGTCTCACTATCTCCCTGTCGCTCTCGCTTTCCCGGTCCCTTCTTTTTCCCCGTCGCCCTTCCATCCCCGCGTCGCGCTCGCCATCCCTCCCGTCTCCCTTCCTATCGCGCACACTTGCCCCCATCCCTTTCCCTGCTTCCCCCCATCCCCTTCCCTGCTTCCCCCCACCCCCCTCCCTGCTTCCCCCCATCCCTTCCCTGCTTCCCCCACCCCCCTCCCTGCTTCCCCCCATCCCCTTCCCTGCTTCCCCCCATCCCCTTCCCTGCTTCCCCCCATCCCCTTCCCTGCTTCCCCCCATCCCCTTCCCTGCTTCCCCCCATCCCCTTCCCTGCTTCCCCCCATCCCCTTCCCTGCTTCCCCCATCCCCCTCCCTGCTTCCCCCCATCCCCATCCCTGCTTCCCCCCATCCCCTCCCTGCTTCCCCCCATCCCCTTCCCTGCTTCCCCCTTTCCCCTTCCCTGCTTCCCCTCCATACCCATCCCTGCTTCCCCCCATCCCCTTCCCTGCTTCCCCCTTTCCCCTTCCCTGCTTCCCCCCATCCCCTTCCCTGCTTCCCCCCATCCCCTTCCCTGCTTCCCCCTTTCCCCTTCCCTGCTTCCCTTCATCCCCTTCCCTGCTTTCCCCCATCCCCCTCCCTGCCCCCCCTCCCTCCCCTGTTCCCTGCTCCCCCCATCCCCTTCCCTGCTTCCCCCTTCCCCTTCCCTGCTTCCCCCCATCCCCTTCCCTGCTTCCCCCATCCCCCTCCCTGCTTCCCCCCATCCCTTCCCTGCTTCCCCCCATCCCCTTCCCTGCTTCCCCCCATCCCCTTCCCTGCTTCCCCCCATCCCCTTCCCTGCTTCCCCCCATCCCCTTCCCTGCTTCCCCCCATCCCCTTCCCTGCTTCCCCCTTTCCCCTTCCCTGCTTCCCTTCATCCCCTTCCCTGCTTCCCCCCATCCCCTTCCCTGCTTCCCCCCATCCCCTTCCCTGCTTCCCCCCATCATGTGCCCTTGCCGTTGCCGTTGTTACCTTGCACCTCACACCACCTCCCTCATGTGCCTTCACACAATTCTTTTTTCCTACTCCACTCACCTATTTTTCAGTGGTGAAGCAGAGGAGCAACAGTTGCTAGCTGAGGCACAGCTACTCGGTGCTTTACACCGTACCACGACCTGTTTCTTGTGTTTTCTATGCAAGCATGATACTGTATCACTGTTGGGGATATGCAATTCAAAGGCACACTTTGTACTAATTGCCTTTGCACTACAAGATATTTTTTCCAATATGCATGGACACGAGTGTCAGGTCAGAAGGGAATATATAGGCATGTTTCTAATACTTTTGATTGTAGGCAAAGATCAAGGGGAGCAATACGACTGACCTTTCTCAAGGCCTTGAAAAAAACATGAGGGGAACTGTTATTCTACGAGCATGGCATGGCATAAGATGATGGGCTGAGGCAAGTTGAAGTACCAGAAAAATCTTCAGTGTAGCAACTGCCACAGCCAGGGAGGGGAGAGAATACGAGGGATTGGGAGGGGGAACAATAAAGAAAGTCAAACAGATAGAGATGAGAAGGGGGGAGGTAGGGGGGACAGCGAAGAGGGGGGAAGAGGAAGCAAGGGGGAAGAGAAAGGGGGAAATATGAAGACATGAGAGGGAAAGAGGATAGGAAGAAGGGGGGTGAGGGAAAGGAGGAGATAGGAAGAGGGTGAGAGGGAAAGAAGACAATACCAAAGGAAGGAGGGTGGGGAAGAGGGAAGATAGGGGATAAGGGGAGAGGGAAACGAGGGAAAGGAGAAGCAGGGCAGGGAGATAGGGAGATAAAACGAGGGGAAGAAGAGGGGGAAACGAGGGGAAGCAGGGGGGGAAACGAGGGGAAAAACAGAGGGGGAATTGAGAGAAGCAGGGGGGAAGATGAGGTGCGAGAGTGGGGAAAATGAGGGGAAGGAGGGGGAGGAGAGATTAGGGGAAGCAGAGGGGAGAACGAGAGCAAGCAGGGGAGGAAATGAGGGGAAGAAGAGGGGAGAAACGAGAGCAAGCAGGGGAGGAAATGAGGGGAAGAAGAGGGGAGAACGAGAGCAAGCAGGGGAGTAAATGAGGGGAAGAAGAGGGGAGAACGAGAGCAAGCAGGGGAGGTAAATGAGGGGAAGAAGAGGGGAGAACGAGAGCAAGCAGGGGAGTAAATGAGGGGAAGAAGAGGGGGAGAACGAGAGCAAGCAGGGGAGTAAATGAGGGGAAGAAGAGGGGAGAGAGAGAACGGAGCAAGCAGGGGAGGAAATGAGGGGAAGAAGAGGGGAGAACGAGAGCAAGCAGGGGAGTAAATGAGGGGAAGAAGAGGGGAGAACGAGAGCAAGCAGGGAGGGGAGTAAATGAGGGGAAGAAGAGGGGAGAACGAGAGCAAGCAGGGGAGGAAATGAGGGGAAGAAGAAGAAGAGGGGGAGAACGAGAGCAAGCAGGGGAGGAAATGAGGGAAGAAGAGGGAGAGAACGAGAGCAAGCAGGGGAGTAAATGAGGGGAAGAAGAGGGGAGAACGAGAGCAAGCAGGGGAGGAAATGAGGGGAAGAAGAGGGGAGAACGAGAGCAAGCAGGGGAGGAAATGAGGGGAAGAAGAGGGGAGAACGAGAGCAAGCAGGGGAGGAAATGAAATGAGGGGAAGAAGAGGGGAGAACGAGAGCAAGCAGGGGAGTAAATGAGGGGAAGAAGAGGGGAGAACGAGAGCAAGCAGGGGAGTAAATGAGGGGAAGAAGAGGGGAGAACGAGAGCAAGCAGGGGAGGAAATGAGGGGAAGAAGAGGGGAGAACGAGAGCAAGCAGGGGAGTAAATGAGGGGAAGAAGAGGGGAGAACGAGAGCAAGCAGGGGAGGAAATGAGGGGAAGAAGAGGGGAGAACGAGAGCAAGCAGGGGAGGAAATGAGGGGAAGAAGAGGGGAGAACGAGAGCAAGCAGGGGAGTAAATGAGGGGAAGAAGAGGGGAGAACGAGGAAGCAGGGGAGCAGGGGGAGTAAATGAGGGGAAGAAGAAGAGGGAGAACGAGAGCAAGCAGGGGAGGAGGAGGAAATGAGGGGAAGAAGAGGGGAGAACGAGAGCAAGCAGGGGAGTAAATGAGGGGAAGAAGAGGGGAGAACGAGAGCAAGCAGGGGAGTAAATGAGGGGAAGAAGAGGGGGAGAACGAGAGCAAGCAGGGGAGGAAATGAGGGGAAGAAGAGGGGAGAACGAGAGCAAGCAGGGGAGGAAATGAGGGGAAGAAGAGGGGAGAACGAGAGCAAGCAGGGGAGTAAATGAGGGGAAGAGAGGGGAGAAGAGGGGAGAACGAGAGCAAGCAGGGGAGTAAATGAGGGGAAGAAGAGGGGAGAACGAGAGCAAGCAGGGGAGGAAATGAGGGGAAGAAGAGGGGAGAACGAGAGCAAGCAGGGGAGGAAATGAGGAAATGAGGGGAAGAAGAGGGGAGAACGAGAGAGCAAGCAGGGGAGGAAATGAGGGAAGAAGAGGGGAGAACGAGAGCAAGCAGGGGAGTAAATGAGGGGAAGAAGAGGGGAGAACGAGAGCAAGCAGGGGAGGAAATGAAGGGAAGAAGAGGGGGGGAGAACGAGAGCAAGCAGGGAGTAAATGAGGGGAAGAAGAGGGGAGAACGAGAGCAAGCAGGGGAGTAAATGAGGGGAAGAAGAGGGGAGAACGAGAGCAAGCAGGGGAGGAAATGAGGGGAAGAAGAGGGGAGAACGAGAGCAAGCAGGGGAGTAAATGAGGGGAAGAAGAGGGGAGAACGAGAGCAAGCAGGGAGGAAATGAGGGGAAGAAGAGGGGAGAACGAGAGCAAGCAGGGGAGGAAATGAGGGGAAGAAGAGGGGAGAACGAGAGCAAGCAGGGGAGGAAATGAGGGGAAGAAGAGGGGAGAACGAGAGCAAGCAGGGGAGTAAATGAGGGAAGAAGAGGGGAGAACGAGAGCAAGCAGGGGAGGAAATGAGGGGAAGAAGAGGGGGGAGAACGAGAGCAAGCAGGGGAGTAAATGAGGGGAAGAAGAGGGGAGAAGGGGAGAGAGCAAGCAGGGGAGTAAATGAGGGGAAGAAGAGGGGAGAACGAGAGCAAGCAGGGGAGGAAATGAGGGGAAGAAGAGGGGAGAACGAGAGCAAGCAGGGGAGGAAATGATGGGGAAGAAGAGGGGAGAACGAGAGCAAGCAGGGGAGTAAATGAGGGGAAGAAGAGGGGAGAACGAGAGCAAGCAGGGGAGTAAATGAGGGGAAGAAGAGGGGAGAACGAGAGCAAGCAGGGGAGGAAATGAGGGGAGAAGAGGGGAGAACGAGAGCAAGCAGGGGAGGAAATGAGGGGAAGAAGAGGGGAGAACGAGAGCAAGCAGGGGAGGAAATGAGGGGAAGAAGAGGGGAGAACGAGAGCAAGCAGGGGAGTAAATGAGGGGAAGAGGGGAGAACGAGAGCAAGCAGGGGAGGAAATGAAGGGAAGAAGAGGGGAGAACGAGAGCAAGCAGGGGAGTAAATGAGGGGAAGAAGAGGGGAGAACGAGAGCAAGCAGGGGAGTAAATGAGGGGAAGAGAAGAGGGAGAACGAGAGCAAGCAGGGGAGGAAATGAGGGGAAGAAGAGGGGAGAACGAGAGCAAGCAGGGGAGGAAATGAGGGGAAGAAGAGGGAAGAACGAGAGCAAGCAGGGGAGTAAATGAGGGGAATAAGAGGGGAGAACGAGAGCAAGCAGGGGAGTAAATGAGGGGAAAGAAGAGGGGAGAACGAGAGCAAGCAGGGGAGTAAATGAGGGGAGAAGAGGGGAGAACGAGAGCAAGCAGGGGAGTAAATGAGGGGAAGAAGAGGGGAGAACGAGAGCAAGCAGGGGAGTAAATGAGGGGAAGAAGAGAGGGGGGAATGAGGGGAAGCAGACGGGAGTGAGGGAGGGGAAGAAGAGGGAAAAATAAGGGGAAGGTAACAAGAACGAATGGAAGGGGCAGGGAAGCAAGGGCAAGGGATGGGCAGGTGGGAGAAGGGCAGCGGGAGTGGAGGTGCAAGGGGGGGCAGCGTGACGAGGGTGCTGGCACGCTGATGGCAGGGGAGGCGCGGCGATCGGAGGCGCGGCGCAGCGAGCGGAGGCCCGGCGCGGCGAGCGGAGGCGCGGCATGGCGAGCGGAGGCTTGTCGCGGCGAGCGGAGGCGCGGCGAGGCGAGCAGAGGCGCGACGAGGGGAGGAGCTCGATGAGGGAAGGGGAGGAGCCACTCAGAGGTGCGTGGGAAGGCGTGGTGAGGTGGCTTCACTCACCCTCGCGACCACAATGCGTTCCTACGTATTTCATGCTGCGAAGCGCTGTCGTAATGATTTCTTCTCGAAAATTACTCAGAAAAAATAGTGAGGTTGGGCTTGTTCACTTGATTTTCCCTCAGCTGGTTGGGTTGGTTTGTCGCACGCTCCAACCGATGTTGAGTGACGAATGCAGAATTTCCTCGTTGCCTAATCTCGCTTTCGCCACGCCCATATTCTCGAAATGAATATTGCTTTCGTCAATACGTTTAAAGCCCTTCCGAGATTGTGGCAAAAACCATTTGATACTCGGGCTTTAAATCAAGGCGATCCGAAATCTAGGAACCCTTGCATGAAGGGCCTTTGCTACAGAAGTGCACCATTAAAAGTGTACAATCTACAGTACTTATGTTTCAGAGTAATTAACCACAACAGAATGGAACCATATTATATTTTGACCATGAAGAACAAGGTGTATACACTCTGGAATGTCAGTATAGACTTCGTAGAGTTGAATATAAGAAACACGAAATACACACAGAAAGAGACAGCATTGTGATCTCTACACCCAGCAGTATCATTTCCCTAATTGTAGAACCGTAAAAAGAAAAAGAGAAACAAAAACATACAAAAAGGAGGAAAAAGAACCTCACAAGAACCCCCACACAATCAATCACCCTGCCAATGAAGATGGAAGTATCCAAACGCGATGGAAACGTCCTGTAGTAGTATATCACATAGCTGATAACACAGGTGCGACAGGGCACCATGTTTGTGATATTATGGAGGCCTAAGCAGGAGCGCGAGTTTGAATGGGACTGCTGGCCTCTGCAACAGGTGCGGCTGAAGCTGCCATGCCTGCAGGCCCGAAAGCTGCTGCAGCTGGGCCTGGTCCAAGCACAAAAGACCGCCCCTCGGGTTGTGCTTCTCTCTCTGCACATCCTCCTGCCCCATGATAAGCTCCTGCTTGCACCTCTGCTTGCGACTGGGATTGTGTTCCTGCATGCGCATGAGCTTGTGAATGCCCATAAGCTTGTCCCTGTGCTTGTACTTGTGCTCGTGCTTGTGCTTGTGACTGGGCCTGTGCCTGTGTCTGTGCCAGGACGGATGGTGAAGGAGCGAGCATGGCATAGGCACTCCGGCTTCTTGCTGCTTTGTGCCTATCACCCAGCAGTCTTTCACCCTGCTGCTGCTGCAGCTGCAGCTGTTCTCCTTCATCATTCGTGCCTGCCGATGCTGACCTATCAATTCCCATCGCCATGGCTGAGGGTGGGAGTCGAACCAGAACAGGAGGCTCAGGATGACTGGAAGAGGCCAGGTGGAGAGAAAATGCACTCTGAGGCAGGCGCCATGCAGAGGAGCCTGCTATGCTTATGGGTGCTGCTGCTATGCCTATGGGTGCTGCAGCTATGGCCCCCCCCACGGGTGCTGTTGCTACGCTTCCCATCGGTGCTGCTATGCCTCCTGATGCGCTTCCCATAGGTGCCGTGCCTTCTACGGCAGATGCAGATGCAGCAGATGCATTATGGTCAGATGGCTGTTGAGACTGAGAGGACGCCATTGCTGCTGGTGAGGCAGAGGGAGGATAGGACGAGGAGGAGAGAGATGAGGGACGGACAGGGGTGTGAGGTGTCGAGAGGGGAGTGTGCGGGAGCACCGAAGGGGTGTGAGGGTGCACGGACGGGGTGTGTGGGGCCATGAGAGGTAAAGCAGGAGGCTTGGAAGGCGCGTGTATGGTAGGTGGCATGCCGGCATGATGAGAAGTGGGGCCAGCAGGGGCAGCAGGGGCAGCAGGGGCAGCAGGGGCGGCGGGGGCGGCGGGGGCAGGGGCGGCGGGGACAGTGGGGACAGACCAGGGGTATGAGGGTCGGAGGGGAAGGGTGGAGAGGAGGAGGCAGATGGGCGGGAAGCAGTGGGCTTTGCCACTGTGGTAGGCGGCACAGAGGCTACGGGTTGCGAGGGAGGTAGGTAGTCCGTGCGACGGAAAGGTGCGGACACAGAGGGAAAAGGCGCAGTGGAAACAGGAGCAGCAACAGCAACAACAGCGCCTGAGCCTGAGCCTGATCCATCTGAGCCTGCGCCTGCGCCTCCTCCCTCTCCTGCTCCAGGTGCATTTTGCCGCAACGCGTCAACCAGACTGCGGTGAGAGGGCGATGAGGAGGAGGCAAGGCCGGCACAGGAGCTCAGAGCAAGGGTCGAGGGGTGTGCGAGAGAGGGGTGGTGAGGGAGCGGGGACGTGTGGTGGTGTCGCTGAGGTGGTGTGCTCAGCAGCCGCACCGGTGCTGCTAACTCAGCAGAGCCTCCCCCACTTACACTGCCGATAGTTGTGGCAGCAGCTGTGGTGGCGGCTGTAGCGGCAGCCTGTAGCGGCGGTGGTCGTAGCTGCGGTTGTAGCCACAGTGGTGGCGGCAGCTGTAGCGGCAGCAAAGGAGAGAGTGGCACAGCGTGGTGCTTTCCTGCCTCGTGACCGGCCCTTTCCCTGCGTTACCAGGTGCTGTGGCTGTTGCTCCTCTGACCCTGCAC